>JAPYKE020000154.1:112500-147500 GCA_028554795.2 Sinohyriopsis cumingii
TCCTTTATTTATTTATTTGGGGAGGGAAGGTGGCCCTTGTTCCACTCCGTGGCTGAAAAATACCTGCGTAGAGTGATTTCTACATTAGACAAGCGAAGTGAAGCGTGAGGATACGTTGTAGAATTCCCTGTATTTTACGAGTACTCGGTTGTATTGTTCATGTCTCGTTAGCTGCTGTAGTGAATCATGAACGTTCGTGGATTCAACAAGAAAATTATTGTCTCATTATTATTATCTTTCGGATTCAACAAATGCATAAACGGATAAGTGTGTGTGTGTGTGTGTGTGTGTGTGTGTGTGTGAACCCATTTGTACTGTCAGAGTTTTACAAGCTTAACGGATGTTACCCTTGTCCTTCATTAGCTTTGAGATCTTGAAGGTTGTGTCCCCTGAAATATATGTTGCATCAGGTAGCAAAACTTTATAGACCTCGCACATCTTATTTCCCGAAATCACAATTAATATTGAATTGCATTGAGAATAATGTTGTAGTCATGACAAACATGTGGGAAAGTTAGAACATTCAGGACGATATGTATTTTATATTTGTTCGTAGATTGTTTAACAAGTAGTATTACGTGCAGTTTGGAGAAACGTTTAAATACTGTAAGGAATAAAACATTTTTCTTTATATGTTCTTATACAATGTCAAGCACATTTTGCAGAAAATCTTAGAAACTATCGGATAACTTGCTTATCAACTATGAGTAGGAGGGGAGTAGAGAAAAACGATATAGATTATTTAATATGGTATATACAGTTTTGGATTTGCCAATAATAAGGATGAGCGTATTTATAGGTGTGAAAATATATTGCCATCCATAGAGTTGTGTAGGTTAATATGAGTACAAATGTTAACTGCATTTTACTACTGTAATGTTGCTGTAATATATATCTACACATTATTACAGCAGAACATCTGTTGCAAAAAAAGGATTTTATTAAAAATATTTCCCCTAGGGACAGATGCTTTGAGGATCAGTCGAGTCCGACATGTTGGCGTAAGTAAAGCAAAAGGTGAAGAAAAGGATTGAAGCACGATTGTAAGGAACCTTTTGTAGTAATTCATTTTGAATTCAATGTCCGGTATAAGTTTTTAAGCAACTTAAAACCAAAGTTCTTTTCTGTTGTCATCTGTATATCATGTTGGCCTATGTACCTCATTTTAAATCTCTTTCCAATAGCAATGAGCACTAACATTGTTGCTACTTTTTATTTTGATATGTTTAACCTGTTTTAATTGTTTTTATGTGTGACTGACAAGAGTCAAACTGCAGACTTTTATATCTTCAGCCGCGTAATTTATTTATTAAGTCACACGGCATTTTTCACTGTCATCGGTCCTAATACAATGCACAAGATTAAGTAGCTGCGCTTGTTGAGAATATTTAGATTAACATTATTCCCATCGCCATTGCATCCAACCCCACATACTGCACGGAAGTTTATGATTCTTGTTTAGTGTTTTCCTGTCGAAATAGGTATATGCTTCTATGTATTATTATATCTCGCCTGTTTCAGCAAATATTCTACTGCTAACATTTATACCAATACCGTACCCAGGCCACGTATTGAGCGAGAAAATAGTATTTGTCTTTGACTGAGCGCCTTTGTGATCATATTGGATGCTGCTAAATTAATCTGGATTTAGCAGAACTACATGAAACAGATTCTAAAGTAGGACATTTAGCTTTTTTTTTTGGTGAGATTTCGTTGACTTGTCTGAAATCATTTTCTTAAAGGTAGAAGCGGAAAAACTAAATAACCAATTTTCTCTCGTTTAAATGTTATATCCATGGGGCTATAGCCCGCACAGGTAAGCAGCAGTTGTTCATGCCTGGCTCCGATTTTATATTCTAATGTTACTCCTGTCTTATCCCTTTATAAGACCTATGATAACCCCAATTGTACCTCCCAGGATATCACAATAATTTGATTACAATTCAATTATGTATAAAACAAAAATTATTTAATCTAAATGTTACATTGCTAAATTGATTACCCAAGGCTTTATTTATACAATCGTAGTACATTTATGGTTAAGTTTTGCACGAAAAGATTAACTATCGTATAGATCTCCACCGAGTAGATATAGACTCTACTTGCGTTTGAAAATCAGACAGTTATCGCAAATGTTTCTCATAGCTGCTAAGCTCTGTTCATCCAAAAACGTGTATTATTATTTTACTATTATCTATATATTATCAATTGTTACAAACTGCAGCATAAAGGATTTTCACTATAGCGTGAAGAGTGTAACACGTTTGTAATTAAATACGATTTAATAAATTTAAAAAAAAAACAGAATCAAATGCCGATGAAAATCTAGTTTGAAATAAAACCCATATATTTATATCCATTTTTAACATAAAATAAATTGTTTTTAATTGCGATTGGGAATACTCTGATTCTACTGAATATATTTCTTAAGTTGGGTTCGGCTGACTGCTGCAATAATTTCCTTTTCCAGCAAACTCTATGGCAAAGCTAGTTTCATACCGATTTCAGGATATGAAATTCTAGATGAATCAATAAGTATTAAAATGTACACAAACTGCACTGAAATGTAATTAAGGGACAATTTGTGACAACACGACGTTTAATACAATGTATATATTTATTTGCTTCATTATTTCATCTAAACTACATTTTTCGTAACCAAAGTTGATTCTAATGTATCATATCTGCTAAGTTCGTAGAGGTCTTTAATGACGTAAAATAGTTCTTCAAAACATTAATATTGGCTCTTGAACATTGCCTAAGGACGCACAGATCGCGTCGCATTTCTAAAGTGTCATTTTTCAGATTATCAAAAGATTTCAACATACTGATTCTCATAGGTATTATTTGATTTGCAAATATTTAACATTTGTTACCAGGTCTGACTTCCTTCATAATGATGTCATATTGCCTACGACAAGATAAATATACTATTCCTAACATGTTTCTTTGCACGAAAATGCAAGTTTAAATAGCATAAAAACGCACGACCAAAATGACAGATAAACCTCACCAAGGTATCAGTTACCAAACCTAAATGATGCCATACAAAACAGTAGAATAAACAGAAAAAAATTTGGTTGAGCATCACAGCCTCTAATGGAACTTAATCGATACGTTTCTGTCTCATCCAATGGTCTGTCCGTATGTATGTATGTATGTATGTATGTATGTATGTATGATAGATCCATTGATATAACCATCGTTAGATAGATAATCGGGAGTGTAAACACATACAGCGTAAATGAGGCACACTATCTAAATAATATTCTTTACATCTAAATTCTTAAAACATATCAAATGGATATTGTTTTGATTTCAGTCTGTTTCTTCGTTTGGCTGTCGCGGTATTAAATTCTACTGAGGAGACCGACTGATATACCCAAATATATATATATATATATATATATATATATATATATATATATATATATATATATATATATATATATATATATATATATATATATATGAAATTAACTAAAATGTCACAATAAAATAGAGCCGGATTATTAATGTAGAGATTTATATGATATGCAATGGAATAGTATAATTGTAGGGAGCACATCTTGAAATGCTTTACACTGTCAGTTGTTGTTTGCAAGTAGTAAAGTTAGTTAGTATATAAAGCACAGAACAGAACATACAATACACTTTTCTTACATTTCCGTTTCTTTAAATTTCTTTGCTATATTCTCAGCCGTTTTGTAGATAGAGGCTAACGATGAGTGGCATTTGATATCATCTGGTAGCTCAAGACTAATATCTTTCGTTTTCCTTTCAGATGTAACACATGAATGAAGAGCATCCATTAGGTAGTTCAAACAAAGATTTTCGTCTTTTAATTCCCCGTTTACACTGTAAAAGGTAAAAAAGCTCATAATTAATTTGATTGGTACTTTTTAAAGATTTAAATGAATCTGACGCAACATAAGAATCATTTTGTAGACTAATTATTTGACATGCAGCCATTTACGATGCACCTAAATGGTCTTTATTTAGTGCACGATAAGGTGGACTGAAATCATCAATAATAATGCAAACATACTTAACCAATGACTACATATTTTTAACTTGTTATAATGATTGTAATCCGCCAGCTTAAAGACTGTTTAGAAGAGACAATGCTAAAATTGGTAAATTTATAATATCGGAATAGCATTGCCATGTTACATTAATTCCAGCTTAGGAAAAATTGTCCGCCAAATATCATAACAACCCTCACAGGTGTTTTGAGAGTATTCATTATTGCCATAATCATTTAGTGTATTACAGTTGTATAGGTTCTCTGTATGAAGATGCATTGCCAATTAAATAATAATAATAATAATAATAATAATAATAATAATAATAACAATAATAAATAAATGAACCCCTAGCTAAATATGTTCTTTGCATTGACAGGCATATATAATATCATTGCATACGCTTTATTTTGACAAATGAAGTATTAGAATCCATGTATATGTGAAGTTAAATGACAAATCTTCCATGGGTTACAAGAAGTAGATAAAACTATTTTCGAGAGTTCTACTCTGGTTATGAATGTTCTATGAGATTCCGTATGCAATCAACACCCAGCTACTCTTGGGATAGATGCATGTCTACAGTTGTCTGAGAGTAATCTCAGTAGCTTTGGAGCAGTAAAGATTAATACAAATGATAATCAAATTGACATATTAAAATATGCAAAAATTCAACATCTGCAGCTGTAACGCTTTGGACCACCTTTGCATTAGTCCGGAAGTCACGTTTATAAACATTCTGTTGCCATGCTGCATTATATGTGGCCATTTAACGCTTCAAATCTGATTACTGAATATAATGGCACCCAGCATACTATGGTCAAATTTAAAACAATCTCTCTCTTAATATATATATATATATATATATATATATATATATATATATATATATATATATATATATATATATATATATATATATATATATATATATATATATGTATATATGTATGTATGTATGTATGTATCTATATCTATCTATCTATCTATCTATCTATCTATCTATCTATATATATATATATATATATATATATATATATATATATATATATATATATATATATATATATATATATATATATATATATATATATATATATATATATATATATATATATATATATATATATATATATATATAAAGAGAGAGATTGTTTTAAATTTGACCATACTATGCTGGGTATATAGATATATACAGAGAGAGAGAGAGAGAGAGAGAGAGAGAGAGAGAGAGAGAGAGAGAAGGGGATGTATTTGGTCCATGACAGATAAAATAAGATATTTATCTAATGAGAGCATGGTTTTCTTTGATATATTTTATACATCGATGCAAACTGATATCTGGATTTAGTTAGTATTCATCGTTTTTGATTTATGACCAAAGGTAAAAATAGACAATAAAAATAAAACAAAGGACCAATCACTAAAATTTGTCGTATCACAACTATATATGTTTTGTCAATAGAGGCCTTATCATGCGGGTTGTTTTATTTAAACCATATAATTATGTAACTTCTGTGAACTAGAAATAAAAATGGTTTAAAAGCGTGAAAATGAGCACACACGGGTTTGCACTTTGACCAATAATCTCTTGAAAATTTTTATACATACAGACTGTCTTGAGGAAAATGAATTTATTACGAAAATGTTAGTGGACTAGCCTTTTCAATTTAATAAACATCTCCCGTATTTCCTTAACGTGCTGGCCTGTCTTTCCAAGAGATGATTCCGTTTGGATTTCAGCTGGCTGCTTTATAGCTTCGGGTGTGGTTTCAGGTCCAGAATGTACATGGTGATGACGATCTTGTAGAAGGGAATCCAAACAATAATCCAAATGTTCCAGTTCTCTGACTTCGTCTGTTGTCCTGGATATATATATATATATATATATATATATATATATATATATATATATATATATATATATATATATATATATCACAGTCCTTGAGAAGCATCATTGCTATTTTGGCGTTAAACTAAACCACGCCATTTATTTTCCTTAAAAAATCTACATAAAGAAAGTGATTACACACATGGTATATTAATAAAAGCCCGAAAGCGTAATAATTTGAATCAATAAACAAAGCGGAAGCGGTTAAAACAAAGAAATCTAACCAGTGGCATAAGCAGTATTCTCTCTGTAGGATAGTCGACAATTGTTCAATTAAATCTTTTAGTCCAACAAATAATATTATGTAAAACTGGTGGTTATTTCAAAGTAGAAAACGTTATGTTCTAAAACAGTATTTGAAAACGAAATAAGAATAAAATAAAATTAAAAGCAAGTTTTACATTTTAAGAAAATGAATGAGAATTAATTGCCGGACAAACATTGTTGTTATGTCACAGTCTTTAGTCGACGCCTTTCTCGCACCCTTTCACCAAAGTAATTCCTATTGATTATTTATTTCGGATGAGAGAAGACATTTGATTCGTTATGCGTCATACGAAGGTGATATGCCAAAGATTATTGGGCACACGACTTAGTACGTTGCGTATATATCATTTCTCTATAATGCATGAGTTTTACAATATTATGAATTGTAAGTAATTTAATGTCGGTATGGCATTTCAGAGTTCATATTGCAGGCTGCACATATTATTAAAGCAATATAAATTAAGGAATATATTTTATTACAAATTGCCAGTTTCAACAGCTACAGAACACACGACCATTTCATTCAGATTATACATGAAAATTGACAACTTTAATGGAATGGTCATTATGCAAAATGAGCCTTTTCCAAGCTATTTTCTTTCGTAAGGTCCCTAATCTTAAAGCCTACCCTCTCCGTTTTCAAAACTAAGCAAAGAGTGGAACAAATGATAATTTGGGGTGAAACTGCACTTACATTATTGTATTACACGTACACAACAAGAATGTATTATCAACAAACACATGTTGATTAATTTGCTTTTGCTTTATCAACGCGAATAAAAGAGCATGTGTATATATCAAGTGGCCGAGTGTTCTAACCGTTACGGACCACTGCATGCTAACCTCTGTCTCCGTGGGTTGTAGTCTTCGTCTCGGAATATGTATTGCATTATACGTACACATCTCTTGCGTGAAATTTTATATTTATGCATTAATTTTATATAGTTTATGTTTGCTTTCGTGTTGATTTTTTCTTGAATCTCTGATTAAATATTTCAAAAGTACAGATATTATTAAATTTGTTGAACTATTTCGCTTTATTTTATATATTCTCTAAGGTCTTTAGTTCCTTCGTTAACTTTATAATTTATTAACTTCGTTTGCATAAGTATCCATTAAAATCATTACTACTAAAATATCCTTTTGTTCTTTTCTTTTCTTACAATATTCACTTCAGTACTCTCCAAGTATTTTTCACTGGCGATTGTATTACGTGTAATGGGGCTTAAACTACTAATGAAGGAAAGGTAAAACCCAGTAAGCATTCTATAACCCAAAATATAAATTTATTTCCATATGACATAAAGTCAAGAAAAGTAAAAGCAATAATAAATAGAACTTTCAGCATGGTATGAATCCTAGAAAATTTCCTAAATGTACTATCCATTTAACAATAATCTGAAAACGCCCTAAAATATTCCGAATGAAAGTTTTAATGTGCTTATATGCTGGTACCAAATAACAATCATTGTTCTAAGATCCAAACTTTTTTACTTGAAGACAAATATAATGAAAGTTAAATAATACAAACATCCTTTAAATTGTCATGGTAATCCGACCAAATTATCGAATATTCAAGCCCCTTAATAAATCCCAATAATTCAATAAAGTATTGTCTGTTTAAAAGCAATGGTTTCAGATCTGCAATTTTGAACTAACAATAAAAAATTAAATCTAGATCCCCTCGTAGTCTCACAAGACTGAATTACAACATTAGAGTAGAACTCGGTGCTTTAACTTTTTATATAGTCACAAAATGAGTATAAAATAAACGAATTAGAATTACTAGAAACGATTTCCAATCATTCAAATTATTATATATTGCGAAATATCTCGACAGTCAACATTGGACTTTTTAATCATGTACTCTTTCACCAGCTAGGGCAGTCATGCCATATAAAGAGTAAAAAACATTTCCTAGGATCACGTGACAATAACCTTACCTGCATTCTACACTCACGGCCTATTCAGACTGAACAAGAATGCTGACACGAACTTAAAAACTAGACATAGATTTATGAATGAAAATAGAACATGCATGTACTCCACACAAAGCGACCTGACTTTACCTTTAAAGTGCATTATCTAGTGTTGGAATACCAGTCATAAGAATATTGCCATTAACCCAAATGACTCAAATGAAAACCACATTATACAAATAATATATGCGATACAGATATCTGTAACATTTGTATATTTTCAAATATGTATTAAATGACACAACATTTACTGGAATTTACATCCGTAATGTGTTGATGTTGATCTGTTTACAACAAAAGTAAACACTTTTTATATTTAGTACAGGAAACCATTTTTGAGATAATTTTAAACAAAAGAGTAAAAATGATAACATCTGTTTCGAGATGAAAGTTTTGGTTATGTTCCATCTGAAGACATTCTTGGGATGTCTTAATTGTGCTTAATAATAATTTGATTATATATTAGATAATTGTTACGACTGGTCTTAAACTATGTCACAGACAGAAGTAAAACAGGTTTGGTAAAATCAATAAATGATATATTCTTCGAAGTTACTAAAGGAAACTTTAAGAAACACTTACAATATTGTGAATTAAGTCTTAAACAATTGTAAATGTTCTAGCAAAAGTCCACAACTTTAGGATATTCAAAATAAATTATAGTGGCATGGACTGTAATGATGCGTCATAAACATACGATCAAATGTAGATTTGAATGATTTCTCAAATATAACAAAGTGATGTTTAGATTCAAAAAGTCAATAAACACTTCCAATTTCAATGAATACTTTAAATAAATGTTTCCTCACGAACTACCTGAACAAAACCGTAAACTCCCATCATAGATTCCCAAACGCTGATGTTAGATATATAGATAGATAGATAGATATATAGATATACAGATAGATAGACAGACAGACAGACAGACAGACAGATAGATAGATAGATAGATAGATATATAGATAGATAGATAGATAGATAGATAGATAGATAGATAGGTTGAACGGAAATTTTAGTAAGCATCTTATTTACTACTTGACAAATATGTGGAAAGCAAAAACTCCATTCACCACCTCAATCACAGTGATGATAGAAGTCAGCTTTTTTAACACACCATTAATGACCTATTAAATATATGCCAACTTTAGAATTTGATGCTAAAGAGGATTCTGGGTTTTGGATCAAAATGGCTTCATATTTATAACATGTGGATTTAAATAAAATAAAAACTAAAAATGTAATGACTAATACGACGCTTGCTACAGCTGAATAAATATATTTTGAAAACTTTTCGGGAACGTGTCCAATAAAAGAACAGCACGTGTTCAATGTTACTCAAAATGAGGATTAAAAATACTGAGGTCAGAATATTTATATGCGCCTTAAAAACGACCTGGATAAGTACACTCACTCTATTAATATAAAGATCGGAGCTAACAACGTGTTTCATATGTAGTTGTATGATATTGAAATTAGTGTAGCTAGTTACTTTGAAGACATAATAGACGATTTTACATTCTCCGAAGATAGATATGAGTAATGTATTTCCTTGCATAAGGCCAGAATTTAACAAGGGTACATAAACGTTTGGTTCTTATGATGTTAACTCAGATTCATTACCAAATTAGAGTGCAAAGTATGGAAGAAGTCGGTTTCATTTTATCTTGAGCAGAGCATCGACCTACCTAAACTAGACGTTATTTCTTAGTGTTAGACAAAGGAGATTAGTGAACTCCGAATGACTTCAAACCGTTGAAGCTCTTCAGAGTGTAAAATGCAGCATGTTTTATAATGACTGGTGACAATGTCAGCTCACCTATTTGTTTATCTGTTTAGATGAACTTGAAAAAAATACGTCGATGTGAAATAAATTTTGTACAATATCAGATTATCATATGTGCTGCTTAAGTCTTTAGAAAAAGGAAAGAAATACACAAATAATCCATTCTATACTTGATAGACTATTATATTTATATGTAGATAGGAATATGATGTTGACTTAGATGTAATTATTAACTATAAAAACGGGTATATATCTTCACCAAACAGCTTATTAATAATACTAATTGTATGTGATCCAAGTTTAGTATCATTCATATAACACTGATCAATAATATTTGTATGCTACCGATTCAATGAATACAATATATATTACGTCCTTTTATCAAATGAAGAGGGCGAAACCATTGTACATTTTTTCAACTAGTGATTAAAAATTAGATTTGTTCGACAAGTTTATTTCTCTGTTTCAGATATTATTATTCACGTATAACGTTTATATTTTCACTTATTAATCTAAACTAGATCTAGACAGACAAAACATATATGCTAAATTTTAAGCATACTTCTATTGCTAGGACCGGATGTATGAAACATACAAAATCCAAATGGGTGGATTAATGAAATTGAGTGGCAAACGTGTATTAAAAGATGAGATCTATATAAGGATATCATCTATTTTCTCTACGTTATCTTCAAGGAACAGTAAAACAAGACTATTCCAAGTATGATTCCAAATATACTCGCGGAATTTTAGTTTGGAATCTAAAGCATTAAAGAGTTCTCAAAACAGACGTACTTTAAGGGATATAGAGTAATCAAAACATGTAGTATATCTTTATTCATATTTGCTGTGTTTTTGAGTTAGCATAGTTCATGTCCATGATACAAATAATGACACAACAAGGTAATCAGGCATGCTATAAAATATGTATCTTTGTATTATATCTCATCTATCTCTATATTTTCCTCCTTTTTCTTTCTTCAGAAACGACATTTTCTTGTTTTTGCCAAACGAATTGCTTGTAATTTGTTGTAATAGTTCCAGCAAAATGTTAGTTTATATTATCATAACGTGGATACATCATGGCCAGTTTAAAGTTTTGCTTTTGAAATAACAAGAACAGAATGGCTAACAATTAGTAAGTTTGAAAAAACACTGATACGTCAATAAAGAAGTCTTGTGAGACAAACGACGATTTAAGAATTGCAAACAATTTAAAAACTTCGATTTCTTCATAATCTAATATTCACTTCAGAAGGAATAGTTTAATAATCTTATTTTTGCTTCAGAGTGAAAAAGTAACAAAAAAGCATGGGTACTTTAAAAAGTTTTTCTGGAAAAATAAGATGCAAATTTTGGGAAAGGTATATTATCATCTGAGGTAATTGAAATTAATTAAAATCTGACAAGTACCTTCTCGGGAAAGTATCTATATATTGAAAATGAAAAGTATTATTACAAATATTTATTATTAACCAAAACATATAACTTACTTTTTCTTCATTTTTGTTTTCCTTTCGTCCGACTGACGTAGTTTTATATTCTCATCCTGCAGTTTCTGCATTTCTTTCTGTTGTTTCTCCTTCTCCTCTAATAAATCGCTATTATGTAAGAAACACAATATAATGAAATAACTTTTGACATATGCCGTTCTAGGAAAACTGCAAAGACTTTTATCAAAACCAGAATAGTACAACTTTTGAATATCTCATATTCTTAATGAAACTGAAGATAGCCTCAGCACGGCACAAAAAGGAATAATATAATGCCACCAATTGTAATATTTATAGCCATGTCTTACGAATTAATTTCCCAACCATTTCATTTAAATCATGAAATGACCGCTATCAAGAATTTTGATATATTTCCTAATTTAGAACACATATTTTGATGAGAATCATTACACTTCACATGTCAAAAGAATTTTCGGAACATACAAAATAATAGTTCCTATTTGTATTCTACTTTTATATAATGTTTCATGGTATCTTTCTTTACTCGGAATTTAATTGTTTCATTGGCTTATTGCTTTAAACGTGTTTTACATCTAAATATAAGTTTTTTTTTCTTGCTGGTTGAAAAATATGGATTCATGAGTGTTATACAGTGAAGAGATCAAGGGGCCACAACCACGAAATTACATTTTAAGCAGGTGCGGAAAAACGGCGATGACGGCAACATGAAAGGAAACACTTTTAAATGAATTTGGCTTAGAAATCCACTTATCCAGGGTAACGTAATTGGAGAAAATAATAATAATAATAATAATAATAACCAAATAAATTTAAATAAATTTAAAACAAATCAACAACAACAAATAAATACAAAACAAACAAAAAACAACAAAACCCATCAAATATGTTACAGGATTTGTTTGAAAAAGATACTAGCACACAATGGCAAGAGTTGGGAATGACAATTTATATTGATTTACTACAAAGATTCATTTTAATTTTCCGCAAAAATGTTGTCATTCTAAACATATTCAAATCATTGAAATCTATAGGTTTAAAGTAATCATTCACTTAGAACAATACGATTTAACAGTTCAGTATTGTTCTGCTTTACTCGGCTTCTCAAGAGAATACATTATTGTGGTTTTTTTCGCTTTAACTTCCCTTGAGAGATAAATTGACGTTCCAGAGACGTTTTATCATAAACCTGTATTCCATTTATATTACCTATATATATATATATATATATATATATATATATATATATATATATATATATATATATATATATATATATATATATATATATATATATATATATATATTAATTAAACAAGTTGCATCACGTGATTGGTAAATGAACCCACTCTTGCCACATAATTCTACTTCACACGTTCAAACATGCATATAAATATGTATCTTTTTATGTGGTACTGCACTTTATTTCTTCATTTATGCATTTTAAAATCCATCAAACAATATCCCAAGTCATAATAAATATGCAATCTTAATTTCATATCATTAAAGATGAGAGAGAACAGACCCGAAAAAATGTTAATGAGAATATTTTTTGATATAGTGTTACGACTCGATGGTCACAAACTTAAGTAAAAGAACAAATTATCAAAGTTAGAAATGAAAAGCCTAAGAGGAACTTACAGTGTTATGAGGTGAATTATAATTAGTCTTTATAAAGGTGTATGAAAGTCTAAAGCGAATGTAAATTCATTATAATTTTCAATCCCTGAAATGTACTGCTCCTTTGAAGTGTTATTATTAATAGTATTAGTAATAACTGTCAACATGTATATAATCATCTAGTTATAGATCCCATTTAAATTGTTTTCTTAGCAGAGCCAAATCACGTACATAATGTATAACAAAAAATCTATACAGTTTACAACCGTGAATAAAATCAGATAACAGAAGTTACAAAGAAAATATAAAGATACAAAACAATATTAATATAATCTATATCGTCAGGTGGATAAAACAATACATCAACTAATATACTTTGAATTGATTCCATTATGCGTCAAAATATAACAGTATGACGAAAGATTTTCCACTTGTATGTTAAAGTGTTACATTATAAAATTTGGAGCTTCCAGTATTATGGCTATCGAAAAGGGTGGGTTGAATAAACGATGAACATTTGCATTTGCCAGATATATGAAAAACCGCCCAGACAATGAAAAGGCACAAGAAAAGAAGAAACAAAATAAAGGCGGAATTAATTATATGTCTGTATGTCTAGAAATGTTAAATGCTAACAAGGTCTGTTGCAATCTAAAAGCACGATAGCACTGAACAGGTTAGGGTATCCTAATTATCTATCTACATCATTATGGTGTATTCTGGTTACTTATGGTGACATTAATAGTGGCGCGATGCTTTAGGCATGTAGTCTTTACATTACGGATATAACTTCCATTATAAGAAATAAAAATAGGATTACAATCATATTATTAGAACAAGCGATTAATATTATTATTATTATTATTATTATTATTACATGATGTCACTAAATGATTGATCAGCTAAGTAAACTGATAGAGCAAGGTGTTCTGGAGAAGCAGAATATCGACTATGCCTCCTACTTAATAATCTTCTTTCGTTTGATGTTGGATCCGAAAACATGTTAACAAGATAAAGACAAGAACTACATATAATTAATTTGTAACGACACTGGTTTTTACGTTATTAATTGTTGAGCTGTGGACTCCGAGTCCTTAGCCCTTCTCCTCAGTTCCTTCTCATCGACCGGTTCCTTGCTTTCTTTTCTACAAAAAAAAAATAGTGTGTTAATTATTTATGGTACAAAAGGATTAGTCGCACTTTAGTGTTGAAAACATAGATTGTATTCCGACACTGTATTTTAAGAAAAGAAGCAAGTTTTCGTGCATTTCACAACATGAATTATCTCTTAACACATTTATAGGATTTATATGCAAACTGGACAGTTTGCGTTTGACTTTAACGCACCCTGTAAGGAAATCTGTTTACAAAAAGCAGGTATTTGATAAGATTAATCTTTCGTTTTACAAGAATTCCGTTAGTTTACCATTATGAACATCTAGGAGAAGAAACAAGATCTCTACACTCATGCGAAGTAAAGCAGTCTGTAGGAATATCAAGCATCCCTAGACCTACGCGTAAACCCAGACAAACTATTCAAGTAGTATGAACTTCCGTTTCGGCTCATCTCTCTTACAAAGTTGCTATAGATCAAAACGAATTTGTATAATTATTTTCAAAGTAAACGGCCTATGCCAGAGGTTGTGTATGTGTGAGTGTGTCATTATTATTTGTAACGTAGCTTTAACAATTTTACAGTCATATCGCTACGATGTCTGCAGTGTGGCAGTTTTTAGTGATGTCTAGCACTGGGGCATCATGCAGCAGACATATAGCACGATGTCCCACCCAGTCATATTATCCTG
The DNA here is from genome assembly GCA_028554795.2 of Sinohyriopsis cumingii. Taxonomy (NCBI): domain Eukaryota; kingdom Metazoa; phylum Mollusca; class Bivalvia; order Unionida; family Unionidae; genus Sinohyriopsis; species Sinohyriopsis cumingii. Next base: position 127,346 of record JAPYKE020000154.1, read on the forward strand.
ACACCAGGCCGACCAGTCCAAACAGTAACATCTTAATGCTGAGCGCCTAGCGAGGGAGCTGTTATTATCATTTTTGTAAGTCTTTGGTATGACTATGCCGGGGATCGAACCCACGACCTTTTCCGAGGCGGACGCTCTAACTACTAGGCCAACAGAGTTTGTTAAAATGTGCCAAAAGTAATGTAGTATAATACAGTTTGTTAAAGAGTTTCAAAAGACATCTTATTATATGATCTATTCATTTCTCCGTCAACTTTACATTGTCGGAATCGTTCAGGATTTTAAGATACTGCACTCACGTTCACTTCATATTGCACTCACGTGTGCCCAATAGTGTATTAGGAACTATTTTGTAAACAAATCATGTGCACTCACGTATTAGGCTCTTTACGTTTTGGTTGATTAAGTTTATTTCTGAATGAACTGAAACATGTTTCGTGAACTGCCACATACCAGCTGCTCTGCCACATTCCGCGTTAACTTTCTTGACACAATGTTTCGGGTTTAGGCTAGCGATAGACGCAGATTTCATAAAATTGCTGGGTCCCTACAAATCACATGCAGGTGACAAGGCATGAACTGTCTTCTTTAGCTGGTAATAAGAATTGCAAAAATATACTTATAGTTTTACATCCTGAATTTCCTCAAAATGTACTTTCTTAGTTCTGCTAATCCGAATTACACGAGCCTTGTCATGTGTTCTCAAACTTAATTACACATTTCGAAATTGTACTGTTATTTCGACTATATTCCAAGTGCAACTACATCCTCGTTACTGCACTCAAAATAAAATAAACAAGATATTCCATAGAGCCTTTTTGATAACTGTAAATGAAAGACTTCATATTTTTTCCACATTATGATTTCATACATTCATTGACTGAACAGAAACATACTTGCAGATGTTAACAGGCTGCTGAAATGCGACGTACTTCATGTAGAACTGGCACGTATAAACCCAGTATATAATCACGAAATTTCGTAGAATCGACAAACATACCAAACTCTATTCATTCCATATCAAATGGAAAAGATGTTGCAATGCGCATTCATTCACAACATGACTCCCCCAATTTTAATTTTAAGTAAACCAAAACGCCATTTTTTTCAGAAAGTTGTCTAGCGCGCGACTAAGTTCAAATTTATCTGGGCGGAGTTCTGTGCGCATTAATAATATTGCTGTGTAATGATGAATCTGCGCTTACGTATTTAGTTCGGAATACGGCATACATACAGTTACTTTGTTTCGTGTAGTGTATGTTTGTTTATATAACTAAGCCTTAGGTAGAATTATATAATGAGCCTATAATAAAAAGGTTACTGCATTTGTTGGGGAAAATATGAATTCGTTTTGTGGGATGGATATACTGCACTCCCACATTCGTGCAGTATTTCTATCCGAGAAACACGTTGATATTCTCCCATACAATTTAGTGTATTATTTATAATAAATGCATTTGATTATATAGGATAAGTAATCCATTTTTAAAATATTTGTTTTTTAAGCCACATTATCCTCATTGTATTTAATTGGATTTTGCTACCGTAAATGCGCCAGGTGTCATATATTTCTCTTTTTCTATGACTCTGATAAGCTCTTGTCTTTCACATTTAGCTTTTCGGTAGACGAATAAACCTGCTTTAACATTTGTTAAAGAGAAAATAACGTTAATTAGTCAGACACGTATGTTTGGCACACAAATCAATCTGTCTATACATTGAAAGTTCCTTATAGAAATGCCAACAATTAGTTCAATATATAAACAGTACATCAAGCAGGAATAAAGAAGCGCTTGAGTTGTTAAATTAACAATGTTTGCATCACATTTCTACAAAATATAATAAATATATCACAGAGTAGACATAATGATAAATATTGATATAGATTACGTATCAAAGGTTGGCTTCGGTGCATCATCGTGAGTGTCTCGTTTCATCTGTTTTACTGAGTCTTTATCCTCTTTTTCCTTGCTCTTCTGTGCCTTATTCTTTGGTTTTTGGGACATCTTATTAGCACAATATATATTTTTCTTTCTTCGATTTCTGAATATGTTAAAGAAAGTGTAACACATAGTTTTCCTCAATACGGCATATCTAGCAAGCTAGTTTAAAAGCTGCACCAGTCTGAAAACAAACATTCGCAGCTATCACAGCCAAAATCTGATTTCGTTAACTTTCCTATCTTCGCTATCATTGTAGTTTGCTCATTTTAAAACATTGTCTCAACTTAAGCCATAATTAATATCCTTGACAAAAACATAAATATAAATCAAAGCTTTTGACTATAGCACAAAAGTAGTGAAAGGGGTTAGTTTAGCCTCAATGGGAATTAGCATTACAGACCCCCCTGGGCAAGTTTAGCCTCAATGGAAATTTAACATTAACCACCCTGGGCAAGTTTAGCCTCAATGGAAATTTAACATGGGCAAAAAACCCTGGGCAAGTTTAGCCTCAATGGAATTTAATATTGGAAGGAAAAGACGTTTGGGCCTGTTGGGCCTCAAGGGGAAATGGAATAGGGTTGGGACCCTATTTTTTTTAAAGAAATAAAAGGGTAGGCAATGGAAAGTCATTCTCTTTTCGAGACCTATGAGTGGCCCTGAAAAGGGCCTTTGGGTTTATGTTAATGTATCCATTAACATAAGGGGCACCGCATTGGTCTTCTTCTTGTCCTTAGGCTGCGCCTCACTGTAGGACCGTAAAGCAGCACTCTTTTGAGGCATCCTTGTCTTTCTACGTAGATCCTACGTATCCACAGACTGGTGTCTGTCCTGTGGACAATGGTCCACTTGGATCGGACATACATTAGCATGTCCGTCCTAAACATCATTGAAGACACAAGGGTGGCTGATTCAACTGTGGTCCACATCTTGAGGCGACGAGAACAGGTGAATCAATGCAGTGAACTGCGCTTATTTATAGGTAGAGGAAGGATTGAAACGGATTGAATTCATTGACCAATCCGAACACGCGTTACAAAATTCAGTCAGCCCGCATCCAATCCGAAGAGAGCAGTCTGTGACGTCACGTGGTCTATATAGATTTGCTAGTGCCTGTGTGCAGTCAATCTATGCGACAGTGATTCAACATGACGGAAACTCAGAAAACGATCCATTGGGGTGCACCAGCAGTGGAGACCGCCCAAGGGAACCCGGACTTACTTTCAGAAGAGGTAAATTGGGATTTTGTGGATTTTCTTACCTCGCAAGAATTTGTTCCGGAACCTTCGTCACCTTCTTCATTACCACACGTGGAGAATTTTAGACAGAGACAGAAAGAAGAATTGGAGAAATTTATACAACGACAAAAGGAAGCGGAACAAGCTTTTCTCCTACAGCAACAGCAGCAAGAAGAAGAGGTAAGAAAAAAACAACAACAAGAAGAAGTAGCAGCAAAGAAACAAGAGGGTGAAAATCAAACGGTCACGATACTGTTAGACATTATAGCGGAGTTAAGAAGTCTGAAACAAATGTATCAGACTTCTTTATCACGACCGAAGAGAATACGACCTTCCCGAGCTAAACACGTCAACCCTGCGACTAAGCCTACCGTACCACCTTTAGTGATTTCAACCAAATCATCATCAACAGTACGCAGTCCAGAAGTAGGCCTTGGCCGTGGCAAAGGCTTAAGGCAGTTAAAGTTGATTGCTTAAACTCACCCCTTCACCAAAAAAAGGCCCTTTTCAGGGCCACCCACGTCTCTCGAAGAGATACACTTTCAATTGCCAATAACTAAAAAAAAAATCCCATTTTACCCCTATAGTACGTGTCTGTGTATGAGTGCGTGAGTGTAGCTTCTTATTTTAAAATCAAAACTCAAAAACACTTACCTTATATAATTAATGTATTCTTTTCTCAATAGTTACAATACAATTCACAACAGAGCACTTTAAAAAGTTCATAGACTTCTTCTATCTCATTGTTTACTCTCTCTGTTTTTTCAATTTCTTCACCGTCATAGTCCTTTCCTCCTCTTCCTCCTCACTTTCTTCGATTCTTCTTTTCTTCTCCTGTTTCTTTTTCTTCACCTGACTGCTTTCTTCCTCTGAAGAATCTCTCTCTTCTGAAGAATCCCTCTTTTCTTCTGACTCCTTTTGTTTCTTTTTTGGGCAATCTGGAGACCAATGTCCTTTTTCTTGACAATAATAACAGGTATCTTGACTTCTGTCTTTTCTAGCCCGTTTTTCTTTTTTGACGGTCTGGACACTCTGAAGACCAATGCCCTTTCTTCTGACAGATATAGCAAGTATCTTCACTTTTATCTCTAAAGGAAGGAGAGTAGTCCGTCGGCTGGTCTGAAGAGAATTTTCTAATGACCCCTCGCAAAGCTCTGATGAAACGTTCGATTTGGGTAGTCTCTTCCATCGTTGTGCTCGGTTTGAGAGTGAAATGAATAGTGAAAGGACAAGACACACACCCTTTTATATACGCTGGTCTGCCATGACTATAAATTAGTCTATGGTGTTTAAACTTGAGTCATTTGACGTTTTTCATTCAAGATGAAACGATCCTATTCATTCGAGAAGAAAGAAGAAGAAGAAAGTAAGAGGCAGAAATGTGATCTATTGCCTCGTACCAGGGCTGAAGTCTTGGCACAAATTCATGCCAGTGACTTTGAAGAGGACATGAGTGAACCAGAATCCGAACCCTCTAAACAAAGTTCGCCACCTTTAGTCAACCCTGAAAAGTACTATTCCTTTCGAGAGACGGAAAAGCGCTCCTCTAGAAAATTTAGAACCACGGCTTACAAATACACAGTGAAGTTTAAAGATTTCAAGTCCGACGTACCGTTGGAGAAAGCAGAAGGGTTCATCACTGGGGTGTGGGATTCTTTGCTCACCGCACTCAAGCGACAATGTCAACCCAAAGAAGACGATCGCTTGAGACTTTCCATACATCACGACGGTTTGAAATCCCCTGTTTGGATCGAGTTGAGCAGACCCGCAGAACTAACTGCTTCCAAAGTCATGGACAAGATTCAACACGTGCAACAATCCAATGGCAAGTTTGACATCACCGATGGAAAAGCCACACTGGACATGACCCACGTCTCTCCTCCTCAAGGGACCGGACAAGGCAATAAGGTGTTACCGATGAACGACCTTCGCAGCACCAAAAAGAGTCTCGTCCAAATTCACAGTTCTCAAGACCAGATGTGTTTAGCCCGAGACATCGTGGTGTTACGAACCTATGCCAACAAGAACGACACGACAGAATGGAAAAGAGCCTGGAAAACTATTCGACAATCGGACCGAGCCAAACAACGAAACGAAGCAGAACTCCTATTACAACAAGCCGGACTGTCCAAAGACACACCCTGTGGTATTCCTGAGATGCAAAAATTGCAAGATGTCCTAGCTCCACGCTACACCTTGAAAGTGCACCCTCAAGAAGTGCGCGGACCTCTGTTGTTTCGAGGCCAAGACTTTAAGGACGGAAAATACATTCATGTCTATTATCACGATGAACATTTCGATACCATTACCAGTATCACTGCATTCCTGCGATACAGTTATTACTGTGAGAAATGTGACTATGGCTATAACAATCGAGAGCAACACAAACATTGCGGATTGAAATGCTCAGGATGTTTGGCCTCTCCACCTTGTCTGAGCGAAGGACAAGAAAGAGTACATTGTTCCGCTTGTCTGCGTACGTTTGTCAGCCCTGCCTGTTACCAACAACATCTCAAGACGCAAGGTTCACAGCAGAAATGTGCTTGTCAACTCCTGAGATTGTGCCCTACGTGTGGACAAGGCCTACGTACCAATAATGCCAAGGCACACGTATGATCAGGAAAAAAAAATGTCACATTTGTCATCACATCGTGGACTTGGAACACCAATGCTACGTGCAAAAATACCAACCCCCACCAGAGAAAGAGGACGGTCACAAGAAGAAAGGCAATTTCATCTTTTTCGATTTCGATTGCATGCAAGAGACCGGCATTCACATTCCTAATTTCTGCGTGGCTCATCGAGCGTGCGAGAAGTGCATTCAAGAACCTATTTTCAGTCATTGCCCTTACTGCAGCAAGATTCCCGGAGGACGTGAAAAAATCTTTCGAGGACCGAACACGTTAGCCGATTTTGCCCAATGGGTCTTAGACCCCATCGACAAAACGTGGAGTCAAGAGGACATCGAACGTTACGGAGATTGTCATCGTCATGCCACGGTGATGGCTCACAATTTCTCCGGATACGATGGACAGTTTCTTTTGAGGTACTATACGGAACATGGCATCGAACGTCCTAAAGTGACTTTGAACGGAGCCAAAATCATTTTCATGCAAGTGGGACAAGTGCAGTTTAAAGATTCGATGAGTTACTTGGCCATGCCTTTGAGCCGAATGCCTAAAACGTTTGGAATGACAGAAATGGCTAAAGGGTACTTTCCACACTTTTTCAATACGGAAGCCAATCAACACGCCGTTCTACCCCATTTACCTGAGGCTCACTATTACGACCCCGACAACATGCGTACCGAATAACGAGAAGCTTTCTACGCTTGGTACCAGGCTCACGCCTCGGACCCTTTCGACTTTCAGGAAGAAATGCTAAAGTATTGTCGTTCCGACGTGGACATTTTACGACGTTGCTGTGGAAAATTTCGAGAACTGTTCATGGAACACGGAGGGGTCGATCCTTTGAAAGAAGCTTGCACCATTGCCAAAGCGTGTTCCTTAGTGTACAGACAACGATTCATGCCTGAAAACACCGTGGCTGTCATCAGCCCTCAAACGGCCCACTATGTCAAACGTCAATACTCGGTCAAAGCCCTACGCTGGTTACATTACTTGTGCGACAAGGAAGACAAGTGGATTCAGCATGCCCGCAACGGAGGGGGCGAAAAGACCATCGGAACGCATTCGGTCGATGGCTGGGACTTAGAAAACCCCAAGATCGTGTACGAGTTTAACGGTTGCTTATTCCATGGATGTCCCGTCTGTTACCCTGACCGTGGCACTAAAAACCAGTTTTTACAACGAACCATGGAAGACTTGTAACAGGCCACTTGTCAGCGACGCCTAAAGTTAGAACAGGAAGGATACCAAGTGGTGGAAATGTGGGAACACGAATACGATCACCGTTTGAAAACCGATCCCGAGTTTAAACGCCTAGTGGAAAGTTACCAGTTCATGGACCCGCTGAACCCGAGGGATAGTTTGTACGGAGGAAGAACCAATGCCTCCTGTTTGCTGTACCAAGCCGACGAAGAGAAAGGAGAAGAAATCAAATACTTGGACGTGTGTTCGCTGTATCCCTACGTGTGCAAATATTGTCGCTTTCCTGTATGGCACCCACAATTGTTAACGGAACACATCGACCTGAAAAACATTCGACAATACGAAGGCTTGATCAAGTGTAAAGTTTTGCCTCCCACGAACCTATACCATCCCGTCTTACCTCACCATTGTCAAGGCAAACTGATGTTTCCATTGTGTCGTACTTGTGCTGAAACGTGCAACCAAGATCAGCCTTGTCAACACACCCAGGAAGAACGGGCCTTGACGGGAACCTGGGTTAGCGTAGAATTGTTCAAAGCTCTGGACATGGGATACCAACTGTTAGAAGTGTACGAAATTTGTCACTTTCCCAAGACACAACAATACCACAAGGGTGACCCCCCTCAGAAAGGCATTTTCGCTGACTACGTGGATGCCTTTTTGAAACTGAAGCAAGAAGCCAGCGGCTATCCTTCCTGGTGTCACACTCCCGAAGACGAAAAGACATTCAAAGAGAAATACTATGAACAAGAAGGCATCTCTTTAGACCACATCGAGAAAAACGAAGGCAGGCGATCGTTTGCCAAAGTGATGTTTAATTGCTTGTGGGGTAAAATGGCACAACGTCCGTGTTTACCCAAGACGGAATATTTGACCGAACCTTCCCGCTACTTTCAGATGATTCACGACAAAACCAAATACATGAAACACGTGGACGTCGTTCGAGAGAATTTGATCTTGGTCAATTACGAAGAAGATCTTGACTTTGTACAAGACGACCCTTTTGGAAATGTCATCATTGCGGCTTACGTGACAGCCCATGCTCGCTTAAAATTGTACGAAGCTTTAGAACTGTTAGGGGAACGCGTCCTGTACTTTGACACGGACAGTTGCATTTACATCCATCACCCGAGTCAACAGCACCCTGACATCGAAGGAGATCGTTTAGGAGCCTGGACAGACGAGCATACCGACGACAAGATTCTAAGTTTCTCCAGTGGCGGTCCTAAAAATTACGGTTACGAATACCGGGACAAACAAGGAGAAGTGCACACGTAGTGTAAAGTGAAAGGATTGACTCTGAATTATCGTACCAGTCGAGTGGTCAACTTTGGGATATTGACAGAAGCCTTGCAGACTGGAAAAGATGAACACTTTAAAGTGACCTCCTATCAACCCCACAAGATTGTACGTTTACCCACTCATCACATCGTCAATCGACCCTTGGAAAAAGTCTATCAATTCGTGTACCAGAAGCGAGTGAGACTTCCCAATCACTTTACGTTGCCGTATGGACACGTCGGTATTGGTCTGTATATAAAAAGGAACCCTAGGCAAGATCGATAGTTCATTGTGACTACCAAGACCAAGCGAACAAGGTGAATACTTTCAGAGAAACACAAAACAAGTTTAGAAAGGCACAATTCAAGTGTGGGGTTTCGGAAGTGGAATGCGATTGTGAGCCTTGCGATGGGTACGATGCTGTACGTTGTGACCTTAGCGATGCCGTAAAGCATCATGGGAACTTTGTTCTCACTACCCCTATCATGGAAAGTGATGCTGTGCGTGTCAAACCTGAGGGATGCGAAAGCGATGCCGCTCGTCCTCTTGGACATTTTACTGCGTTTCGTTTTAAAGGGGGATGTTCACCTTCACGTTTACCTCCCTACGGATGTCATCCAGCCCTGAGCAAACTCCTGTCCATGTCACCAAACCCTCATCGAAACGAACCTGTGAAAGACGAATATTCGTTTCCTGTGCGTTTGTCGGAATACTGCGACTTTGAAAATCGTCTTCAATCGTTCAAAGGAAAATGGCCTAAGTATCTGGGAGGACCGACCCCCGAAGAATTAGCCAGAGCTGGATTTTTCTACTTGGGCGAAGGAGATAAAGTCAAGTGCTTCAGTTGCGGTGTGTCACTTCACCACTGGGAACCGCAAGATTCGACCTACGTAGAACATGCTCGATGGTCACCGAATTGTCATTACTTACCCATAGTGGGACCGAGACATTGAAGTAACTTACCATAATCTGTTTATGGATACTTTACAAGAGAACATTCGCACTTCGCCTGTGGAGTTGAGAGAACGCATTTACCGAGAGCTGGTCAAAATACAAGTCAAACGTAAGGAACAGTTGCATCCGTTACGTCACCGGTGTTTGAACCACTGGTACCTGAATGCTATACAAGGACTGATTGAGTTGAAAGTGTTCCATTGGACAGACATTGATCAACGACCCCCTGGTTATAAAAAGAATTGGTTTGGTATGGATGATTCTATCTACTACATTGTAAATGTACTGGATCCAATTCCAGAGGAAGAGTTAACGAATTACCAACATCTTTTACCCAATGTCAACTTAGTGAAAGAGGACACTTCTGAACGAATTGTAATGTGTAGATTAGTGATAAAACGATTTAGATTCGATAATGAATTAAAACCATGTCTGTGCAAACGGTACATTTCTTGTGTCAGACAAAAGAGGATTTAGTATGACCTATTCATGGATACTTTACAAGAGAACATTCGTGCTTTGCCTGTGGAGTTGAGAGAACGCATTTACCGAGAGCTGGTCAAAATACAAGTCAAACGTAAAGAACAGTTGCATCCATTACGTCACCAGATCTTTAACCACTGGTACCTGAATGGTATAAGAGAACTGATTCGTCAGAAATTGTTTCAGTGGTCAGACCTTGTTCAATACTTCCATGACCCCGATGATCCACGTGTTGATTATTTTGGTTACTTCGAGATTCACCTACAGCAATACATTGAGGAAGACAAGGTAAAGGATTACCGACATATTTTACGTGGAATCTACTTTGCGGAAGAGGAAACTTCTAAACGATCTCTGACGTTTCGGTTACAGCATGCAACATTTAAATTCCCCACTGGAAAACGAAGATCTCTGGCTAGAAAGTACGTGTATTCTTTCCGAAACAAAGAGACTATAAAAACAGGCTGCCATGCCACGACTTTTATCACATGTAATCCAACAGATTCCGTGGAAGGAACTCAATGACCATATTCAAACCGTGGATCATTACCATCAATTATTACAAGAACTGTATCCATTCAATTTGGGTCGACAAGTGGTGTGTGTCTTAGTGACTTGTTTTCTGGGATTTCGTTTACCAGCCGATTCCTTGTGGACTCTTTACGAACAGTATTTACCACCCAATGGCCTTAAATGGTCACGAAAGACTCCTTTTGCTCAAAGCCTTGCGGTTTCATCTGGATACTTCTCGACCTCAACAGGAAAAAAAGATTCGTCAACTTTTAGCTACCGAAGACGTGTATGACGATGTGTGTGTAGCTTGTGACTTACACCCTCACTGGACAGATGTTCGTGACTGGAAAAAAAGGGGGGGGGGGGTTGAGGCTTGGACCCCAAGAAGTGGCCAAGTATGCACAAGAGTTGTTCAAGGAAAAAGTTACTTTTCAACCTGTGTTAGTGACGGTGCCAGAAGAACCCGTCACCCAGGACAGGACTGTCGTGGACAGGCCTGAAAGACCTTTTCGGGAGGACACTTGTGTGACCTTACCCTTTATAGAACTGGTCAGAAAATTACCCAAAACATGTTGGACAGACACTTGTATTTATTCCACGTTGATGGTTGTCATGTGCCTTTTATCCTTGTACTTAAGCCTTTGGCTTTTATGTATTTTTGTCTTTCGTATTCATGTTTAAAACATTCAATAAACGTGTTCTGAAAAAAAGTATATAAACTCTTGTCTTGTTTGCTTTCGTGTCACAAGTGACATTCCTAGCACTATGGCTACCTCTGCTGTCTCTGCTCCCTCTTCCTCTAAGGTCAAAGTCATCGACGAACACTTAGATCGTGCCAGTTGGGAGGCTTTGTATCTTCGCCATCCCTTTAACATGCTCATTGCTGGACCTAGCGTTCAGGCAAAACCGAATTCGTCAAACGTTTGATCGAACATAAACACCATTTGATCGATCGACCACCTCAGCGGATCGTGTGGTGTTACAAAGAGTGGCAATCGGCGTACAGTCTCTTGCGAGAAAGTCAAGGCGATTCCATCGTGTTTGTGGAAGGCATTCCTAAAGAAGACGACGGTATCGTCTCTGACTCCCGTCAAACCCATTTGGTCATTTTCGACGACATGTTAGGAGAAGACGAAGAAGAAATTAAACTGTGGTTCACGCGCAAAGGGCATCACCGTAATGCCAGTGTCGTTTACATCACCCAAAATTTGTTTCAACAAAGTAAAGCCCATCGCACCATCAGTCTCAATGCGCATTACGTGGTCTTGTTTAAAAGCCCTCGAGATAAATCGCAAGTGCAAGTCTTAGCCAAACAGTTAGGAACGCCTTGGCTGACTCAAGCGTACGACGATGCCACTCAAACTCCACAAGCCTATTTACTCGTCGTTTTGAAACCTACGACCCCCGATGATTTGCGATTTCGTACCCACTTGTTTCACCACTGGTGCCAAGACGGAGGGCCTGTCCTGTACACGTCTCCGTCCTCGACTTCATTTCACTCCCCATAAAAAAATCTATAAAAACCTCAGACCCTTTTCGTCTGTCTCACACACATTTTGAACATGACGTCCCTTCAGTCGCATCTTCCCGTCAAATTGATTCGTGCCTTGTATGGCATCAGTCGAGAAAAAAATCCACAAATACGAGCTCGTGTCTTAGAAGCTAGTCTCAAAGAAGTCTTACGATGGTTCACGGTGACGGCACGTCAATTACTCCAAGGGATCATTCAGATTCCTCATCAAACCAAACGCTTTTTTGATCGAAACAAAGTCGCTTTGACCCAACTGGCCGATCCCCGCATCGACACTCAAACCAAAAAACAAATCATTTTGAAACCTGGAGGGAGCGGTACTCTAGGGGGGGTCATCATTCGCTCTCTCTTAAGATGGGATCCTAATGGCCCCAAACTTCTCCCCAAGAAAAAGTCCAACGAAGCCCCAAGAAGAAGAAGAAAAAGAACAGGTCCCCAAGGAGAACTTCTCCAGTGGCGGGACCCTCCTCTTACCGGACACCACCCCGGAAAAAGAAAAGAAGCCCCCAGAAAAAGAAACAGAGAAAAAGTCCACAGAAGAAATCTAGTCGCAAGAGAGGCACTTCGGCCAGGACGCAACCTTACACTCGCAAACCACGACCTGCCACGGCAGCCTCACGTTCATCCACTTCTCCGTTGATAACACCAAGAACTGAAGAGTACTTGGAGACGTTGATCACACCAAGAACATCTCCGTTGATGACCCCAAAAAGAACTTCCCCAGTGGCAGGACCCTCCAATTTAGTGGCAGTGGCTGCTGCTCACAAAGTACCTTCTCCCAAAATCAAAGTCCAAGAAAGATCGGGCATGTTACAAAGTTTACTGGATTTGTCAAAGCAAGAACTGGCTTGATTTAGTCCGTTGCGTTCCCCTGCACGAAGTGTCATGCCTGTCCTCAAATTGATACGACGTAAAGACAATCAGTGGCGACGCGTTCCAGTATAAAAAAGGCCTGTGACCAAGTCGGGGTATCAGTGTTTTTGGTGCTCCTGAAGACTCAAAGATGTCACCCTCCAGAAAACATCCCTCTTCTAAACAACCCCAAGGAAAGAAAAGAAAAGGACTGCCTCCTCGTTTAGTCAAACATTGGGACATGTTATCTGTCCTGTCCAAAGCTTCTCCACCTCTACGAAAAAAACTCATTCAATCAGCCTCCAAAGAGGTCATCGATACCGTGTGCGAATGTTGTTTGAACGTCTTGAAAGGCACGATCCCTTTGTCCAAACACCAGAAACAATGCTTAGGCAAACATCGTCACGTTCTTCGCCAAATGGTTCAAAAGAAAATTCCCATTCGTCAAAAGAAGAAGATGTTGGTCCAACGTGGAGGCATTTTACCCCTCGTGTTAGGCCCCTTGCTGAAAGGAGTCTTGGGAACCATGTTTGGAGTACTGGTGGGAGAAAGATAAAAAGGCCCTCTGAAGTCCCAAGATCTCAGAATCGACCCCTGACAACCCCATGGAAGGACGAAAACAAGCTTTAGTGCCTTACAAACGATGGATGGAATACCATCGTTGGCAAGAACAACGCACCCCGCATTTACCTCCCAATCCCAATTTGAGTGAGATGTCCCAGTTACAACACGAACTGCAGTCCTTGATGGATCGCCAATATTTGTCCGAAACAGAAAAATCGCAAAAGTACGGTCAACTCTTGCAACGAATGCAACTCTTTCACCAGAAAGCTTTAGACGAAACAGCTCTACCCACTCTGAAAGATTTTAAGACCTTGATGAAAAGTCCAGCACCATCACCAGTACCAGGACCACCACTACCAGTGACCAAGACAGAAAAAGGAGAAGAAGAAGAAGGGTTTCAAACTCCACCAGAAAAAGTACGCAAGTTAACATCACCACCTACCTCCAAAATTGGATGGATTAAAAAGATGATGGCTACCCCTTCTTCATCACAAGAGAAAAAGAAAGTGAAGACAGAAGTGAAGACAGAAGTGAAACATGAACCGATATCCCCTGTTCACACATCCTCCTCCTCGACACCTATTGCCGGTCGCACACGCAAAGCATTGCAATCCAAGAAAATACCTCAAGAGAAAAAGAGTAGCATCCTTCAAGAGTGGGTGTCTTATTAACACACAAACACAAGAAAAAATGGAAAAAGTCTTAGCCAGCATTTACTACGATCCCTCCCATCCTGCAGGTTACGCAGGAGTTCAAAAATTGTATCGTGCTGCCAAAATGCGACTGAAAAGTCTCCGTTTACCTCAAGTGCAACGATGGTTACAAGAACAAGCTACCTACACTTTACACAAACCCATTCGACGCAAGTTTTCCAGAAGTCGCACCCAAGTGGAAGGCATCGATCATCAATGGCAAGCCGATTTAGCCGATGTCTCTCATTTGGCCAGCTACAATCGTGGCTACAAATATATGCTTTGTGTCATCGACGTCTTTTCCAAATTTGCCTGGGTCGTGCCCTTGACTTCCAAATCCAGCAGCGAGTTAGTGCGAGCCCTGCAACGGGTGTTGAAACAAAGTGGTCGTCACCCTCTTCGATGGCAAACGGACAAAGGTACCGAATTTCTGAACCAAGCTTTCCAAAAAGAATTAAAGAAACGTGACATTCATTTTTTTACCACCGAGAATCCCGAAACCAAAGCCAGCATCGTGCAACGTTTTCAACGCACTTTGAAAGAACGCATGTAGAAATATTTTACGCATCACCACACTCTGAAGTACATCGACATCTTACCGCACCTGGTGCAAGCGTACAACCAATCTTACCATCGAAGCATCGGACGTGCCCCGCAAGAAGTGACTCCCGAGAACGAAGTGTTGGTGTTTGAGCGCCTGTTTTGGTACGTCCCCGACGAGGGCTTCCCCAAGAAAAGTGGAATGTTGGCCGTAGGAGATTGGGTGCGCATTGGCAAAACCAAACGCACTTTTGACAAAGGTTACTTACCTAACTGGGCGACCGAATTGTTTCGTGTCACTGGACGAGTGCATGGCCGTCATCCTGCCGTCTATAAATTGGAAGACATCAACGGAGAAGTGCTCAAAGGAACGTTTTATTTGCCCGAGTTACAACGTGTCACCAAAAAAGAAGACGACGTGTACGACATCGAAAGCATTCTCGAACGCAGAACCCGTAAAGTGGGTAAACGACGTGTCAAAGAAGTCAAAGTACGTTGGAAAGGATATCCACCCAGTTTTGATTCTTCGATCGACGCTTCGCAAGTCATCGACTATAAAAAGAAGTGACCATCATGCCCTTTCACACAGACGCTACGGCTACCAATCCTTCACCCAGTTCTTCTCTACAAGATTTGCAAAAACAACCCTTGTGGGTGTGGTGCGGAGGACGTGTGCCTAAAACGCAAATCGTCTTTTTCTGCCAAATCTTCGTGGTGTATTGTGTCATCGGGGCAGCCATCGCCAATTTGAGTTTGCAACAAGGAGACAAACAATTGTGGACCATTTTATTGAGCAGTTGCATCGGTTACCTGCTTCCCAATCCCTCCCTGAAATTCTCTTCTAACGGGAACCACGGGAACCTTGTGTCCAGTGCCAGTGCCAGTCACCACTCCAATAACAACAACAACAACCCCATTTTATGCGGAGACACACCTCTGACGTCCAGTAACCCCTCGGACAGCCACGGAACTCTGGAATTATGAGTCACCAAAACCAATTTTACTTAACCTTACCCAGTGACAGTTCCATGGAGGTGTTTCCCAACAACACGTTGTGCTGTTACACGGCCAAATTACCTCAGGCCATCCCATTAGATCACGAAGCCCATTGGGAAGTGGCTTTAGTAGAAATCATTCACCCGACCCAAGTCCTCAATGTCCTTCCCAATCAAAATTTTTTTGATGTGGAAGTTCATGACGAACCATTGCAACAGTACTTGGATACCTATGGCAAATATGACAAGAAAACCCCTGGCACAAAATATCAAAAGTACACCACCTATCACTTGTTCATTCCTCCAGGCTATTATTTTAGTGGCCAACATTTGGTCAGCACCATAGCCTCCAGGTTTAATGTCGTGTTTCTTAAAGCTTTGGAAAGTGTCAAAAAAAGTGTCACCATGGAATACCACAAAGCAGCTCGTCGCTTCTTGATGAAATTTCACGGGAGTAAAATCCTGTCCATTTTATTTTGTCCTGAATTGTTTGACATGTTGGGCGGAGACATGGACATGAGAATGGCCATAATCAAGAAAAAGGAATTACCAATCATTTACGACAACGAGTCTTTCAGCAAGTTATTTCGTGCCCCGGTAGAACTGAACCAAGGACTGAATTTGATGTTCGTGTATTCCGATGTGGTGGAGTACAACGTGGTGGGACACACCTCTGTGCCGTTACTGCGTGTCATTCCTTTCAAAGTGGATTCTGCCACGAACGCTGACAAGGAAGGTGGAAACACTTATCACGTCCACCGCGAATTTGTACATCCTCACTATTTGGACACGGTCAACATTGCTATAAAATTAGATCGGGGACAAAATATTCCATTCACCAAAGGAAAAGTCACGGTGAAACTCCATTTTCGAAAACGGTTCTCTCACGACTCGTAAGTCATGTATCCAGTGTACCGAGGGGTTGCTCGACAGCGAGGACACGGTTTAGGAGATATGTTAAAATCGGCCTTTCGTTCGGTGGCCCCTGTGTTGAAACCAATGGTGACACGCGGATTGCACGCCTTGAAAGATGCGGCACTGACGCAAGGCAAAGAATTTCTCCAAAATGTCATCATCGACAAACAAAACCCTAAAGAAGCCTTCATGAGGGCAGGCAAAAATGTCTTGCTGCAAACGGGCAAAGACCTTTTCGGCCGCCGAGAAACACCTATAAATGCCTTGCACGCTACCGAGTCAGGCATTCAGCAAGGACAAGGCAGAAAGAGACGACGAAGAAAACACCCTTTCACCAGACTTCACACTTCTAAAGCTAGAAAGGCAAAGAAAAGAAGAACCGTTCGAGACTTAGACGTTTTCGATTATTGAAAAAAACAGAAAAACAATGATGCACCGAGAGTCTTGCGCCTGTTCCAAGTCGGAACTGGATCTGTTTGCCATGCCCCCCACCATGATGACCATGCAAGAATCCCAATGGGTCGAATTTCACCCCGTCTCCTCTTTGATGGATTCAGTTCCTATCGAGTTTGAAATCAAAGGACAGCCCGAAGATTAGATCGATCTGAATAGCAGTTACCTGTATTTGAAAGTGAAAGTGATCGAACCACCCAACGCTAACATAGACAATGATGATATAGTAGCTCCCGTCAATAATTTCATGCATTCCTTGTTTAGCGAAGTGGACTTGTACTTGAATAACAAACTGGTCAGCAGCAACTTGGATACTTACCCTTACCGAGCGTACCTGGAAAATCTCTTGACGTACGGAAAAGAAGCCAAGAACACTCAACTGGATGCTTGCGTGGTATGGAAACCTGACAAAGCTACTAAGTTCAACAGCATTACAGTTGCTGGGGATGCTCAAAATACAACGGGATTTGTAGAACGACGAGCGAAAATTCATCTAAGTCGTAGTTTAGAACTGATGGATCGCTTGCATCTAGACATGTGGTTACAAGAAAAGTATTTGCTGAACGGGATGGATATCCGCTTGAGACTGAATCTCAGCAGTGCTGCTTTCCATTTGATGGCTGCTGATGGTTCCACTTACAAAACCATCATCCAAGAAGCCAGACTCTACGTGCGTCGTGTGGAAGTGTTAGCTAAAGTGGGAACCGACGTCAGTCAGACGTTGAGCAGAACGACCGCCAAGTATCCGATCCGACGCGTGGAAGTGAAAACCTTCACCATTCCTGCTGGACAGCGATCCATGATCGAAGATCATCTGTTCCAAGGACAGTTACCCAAGCGTTTGATTGTTGGTATCGTCAAGAATTCAGCCTTCAACGGAGCCTACCATGAAAATCCTTTTGAGTTTCAACATTACAATGTGTCCAAGATTGAAGTCAGTCGCGATGGCAAGACCTTGTGTACCCGACCTTTCGAACCTAACTTTGGTGCCGCGAAGAATTACTTGAGGTCGTATTTGTCCCTGTACGAAGCTACCGGTCAGTTAGGAACCAACACCAGTCACGGTATTTCATACGAGGATTATGCAGGAGGCTATGCTTTGTGGGCTTTTGATTTCACTCCTGACCAAGGCAGCGACGAGGGACTTTTCCACCCTATAAAATCCGGTCAGATTCGTGTGGAACATCAGTTGCAGAACCTTTACCCGTAAATAACACGGTGAACGTCATCCTGTATGCCGAATTTGACAATACCATAGAAATCAACAGTTTGAGAGAAGTCATTCTAGATTATTAGAAGCTATGGAAGACTGTTATCCCTCTTTGCCTAGTGGAGAAACTTTGAAGATGGAATGTGAGGAGACCGTGGAAGAAGAAGAAGAAGAAGAAGAAGAAGAAGAAGAAGAAGAAGAAGAAGAAGAAGAAGAAGAAGAAGAAGAAGAAGAAGAAGAAGAAGAAGAATCCCAAGACAAAGAAGTTATCATGATGAAGTCAAGATGGCCAGAACAAGAAGTCCATTTAGTCTCCTGTTTTGCTACAGTCCTGACAGATGTAATGAAAGAATTGATCAAGGAAGAGTGCTATGGATGTCACAACGATCATCCCAGTCAAATTCAACACGACAAATGTCTGATGTTGAGCCAAGAAGAAAAATTGGACGAATATCTGGACAAAGCTTGGGGTCACATCGAGATAGAATTCGTGTTGAACGAGTGGTATAAAGGCTTGGATAAACATTCTTCTCCTCCATTAACGTCTCTGGAGCGCCGTCGCATCGAATCTCTCTTGGACCAGAATAAGAAGTCGGAGCCAAACGCATTTTACTTGTCAGACATTTTCAAGCAAAAAGTCAGGATCGAATTGATCACTTATCATTACCTGTGAAGAAGAAAAAATGGCACACAAAAAAATGGATACCTGGGAACTTTATTACCTTTTGAACCACAGTTCGTACACGGCTTCTTGGAATCCTGTCGTCTGTGCTAAAGATGAACTCCCTCATCGCAAACCTCAAGATCATCTAGCTTATGTGATCAACACGGACGACAGTCATCTCCCAGGAACCCACTGGGTAGCCGTCTACTTTCCTCAAGAAGGATGTGTGGAATATTTCGATTCGTATGGATTGCCTCCTTTAGAAGACGATATCATTGAGTTTATGAGAAGAAATGCTCAGACCACCCGATTCAATAATGTGAAATTACAAGGCACAGATTCCTTGGTGTGTGGAAAATATTGTGTGTATTTTCTGCATCATCGCAGCCTGGGCTATTCCTTAGAACATTTAGTGACTCATTTTGTTCCTCGTTCTTCTTCTAGAAATGATGTGAAAGTAGATCAATGGTTTTGTAACTATTATGCTTATCTTTTGTCTCAAGCTAGGAAACGTAGTGTCCATCAATGGCCTAATGACTTCCAACAGTGGAAATCACAATTTCATTCACAACGTTGTCAACCCTGTTTAAAGTAGAGTGTTAATTGAAAAAAATGTTTGATGTTATATTGTTGGATTATTGTTAAAAATGTTAGAGTTGTTTGTTAGTGTTAAGTGATTTTGAATAAAAAATGTTGTGTTTTGAAAAAAAAATGCCTTTGTAGTTTGTTTAACTATAGGTATCCTGATTCATGCTCTTTGACTTCTCTTTATCCCTTCCATAACACTCATTAAACGTTCCGGCTCGAAAACCGTGGAGGGATGTTTTCCTTCACGTTCGAGATTTGACTTTAAGAACCGGGGTAGTTTCCAGTCTAACCATCCATTATCGACTCATCCTCCTACGAAGATGTGCTCCAAACTAGCTAAGCTCAACGAAGCCTACGTGAATTTGCATAGGGTCAGACACAGTCTGATACCGAAGCCAGAAGAGATAGAGAATGTGAGAATGTTAAAAGTCACTGAAGACCTGATAGAAGAGCTCTTGAGAGAAGAAGTGAACAGGGAGAAAGAAGAATGGACAGAGAAGTACAGACTTCAGAGACAGCAGCAACAGCAACAACAGCAGCAGCAGCAGCAGCAGCAACCTGAACCTGACAGAGGCTTTGTCGATTGTCGTATCGACACCAAAGAGTTCTTCTTCTCTTTCCGAAGAAGCAGACCTATCGTCAGAAAGTCTATCCTCAGAGGACGTCGCATTCTTAGAAACTAAAAGATTGCCATAGCAAACAAAAAAAAAAACAGCCCTTTTCAGGGCTACCCAATACTCTAGAAAAGAAATAACAATAGATTTGCCAATGTGTGTAGGTAGAGTAGTGTGAATATAAACACTAACTCTTTTTTAAAGTGTGAGTGTATGTGTTTGTGTATAGGATTGTGTGTTTGTAAGTGCTCACGTACGTTGGTGTGGATAGTAGATTAAGATCATGTTTTTGGCTGTT
>JAPYKE020000154.1:152500-158132 GCA_028554795.2 Sinohyriopsis cumingii
CATTACTAGTGGCACTTACTTCAAGGAAAAAGATACAAATATAATTAACTGGAATCACCTGATGCATCGGTAACCAATAAAGAGGAGTGAATGTATGCGATTAAGGAATGAAGCAGAGGAAAAAGATGGACGTAAAAGTCTTAATTATACATTTTAAAGTTACAGGGAGAGCAACTGCAAATACACATACACACACGTCTAGGAAACTTGTATTTAATGTATCTATCGGATGATCCACTATATAAGACGGAGACACATATAAGCATGTATAAATTAATTTGATTTAAGAAAAACAACTACTTCTCAATTCTTTGCCGTCTCTTTTTGTTACAATTTAAGAAAGAATCGCTATCAATTTTATTTTTTGATAAAACGCAATGTTATATTCTCATCTTACTGATATATATGTTGATAAGCGGTCACTCTTGATCCAAATTACGATGATAGTGTCACATAATTAGGCAAAGAAATAACATGGTTTTGCCTTATACCTAGTCGACTATTTCTCATTGTACATGCGTACAACGTTATCTAGGGTGAATACGTGTTTTTCCAGGTAAGCGACTGTATTAACATATACCTCGCCAGAAATTACTTGTGACGATGGAACATTACTAACATAATATGCACGGGTAATTTACACTAACTTTTGCTTAATCTCCTATGAATTTAAGCAAGATCAATTTCTAAAATCGACACTGGTCGTTTTGGATCACATCAAGGAGTATTCGCTCTCCATTGTTCTCCAGCCATAGGGGTAAGTGTTAAATTTACATTTTTATTTGATATGCGAAGCTTATTCGGTTTGTAATGTCTTATCGCTTAATAATGCATTTAATACAACGCATATTTGAATTACAAGTCACTATTAGATGTTAAAGTATTGACATATATCTAGAGATTATACAGAAATTATTATTATGACCAATTTGGTTTTATTTTAGCTGATTGTGTCTGTTGCTGTGACTGTGTCTGTCGCTGTGATTGTGTCTGTCGCATTGGTTGTGTCTATCACTGTGATTGCGACTGTGAATATGACTAGAGCTGTTTGAACCTGTCTAAAGTTGTTTAGAGTTGTGTGGAGTTTCCAGAGTATTTAAGGCTGCGTGCTGTCGATACGCATTTATGTATGTACGTATGTCTGTGCCACGGACGTGGACGTTGCAAACTAAAAAGGGTGCTGTATTATGTCTGTACGTGTGTATACGTATGACTGTACATGTGGTGGATTAATAAAGGGTACGAGCGGCCGATAAGAGTGTGTGCCAACCCAAGGAATCGTGCGACTGTACAAGGGTCTAGAAGCAAACGTTTGGATCAATTGTTGTTCCATTGCATTTTTGTATTCATAAGATTATTTTGAATCTTAGTTGTGTTCGTAAGATTATTTTCAATCTTAGTTGTGTTCATAAGATTATTCTGAATCTTAATAGATTTCATTTTCTAGGTTATGTGAATCTCTTATAGTGTAAAATACTGTTTGAAGGGTATCTGCAGTCCATGAGGTTTCTTGGATCTGTACTTCATATTGATTTAATATTTCGGTTTATTTTCAATGTGTGAATGTTGTGTAGAGTGATCTGAGTCAATCGTATGTTGAGAGCGTGAGAGAATCATTGTATTTTTACATCATATATTTTACTTTATCAATGCATTTCATAAATTTCCATCTTTCTCACATTGTGTTTGTCTTATTCATTTAGTCCAAAAACCCACTCGGTTTCTATTCTGCGACAGATAGTTACACCATCAATGCCATCTGTTGATGCTTTAAAAATGAATTAAAAATTAGCTATTAACCCTGATATCAAGATGCCAAAAATGTAAGCCATTTTTCTTTAGAGCTTTTAAACGACACTAAGTGTAATTGAATATTGCGCCATAATCTTTCAATGAATTTATTAAACATTTCATATAATGTGTACTCAACCTGTCTCAGTGAACTAAAATGAAAGATTATATATATATACGTATACAGGTATTGATTTTACAGATCCAGCTATTAATAATGTAATGATCTTTACTTTTCAAGGTTATTGTATTTATTTCCTTCTTTTCATTTTCGCATCTCAAAATTGTTTGTTAGTAGTTTATTTGTTTTAACTAACACAGATTCGGTTGGGCATATTATTTGCTTGTTGTCAAGCATTTCTATTTCAGAGCTAAGTGTATCTTGATTGAAGTCATCAGTCATATAAATGTCTAAATCTAAATGACGTAAACAAAAAAAAACAAAAATAAAAACAACAACACTGAATCTTTTAAAGTTTTCACGAAGGGAAATAATCATACTGTAATTCAAATTGTACAGGAATTTGTATCCGCATCTGTATCTCTATGATTATGAAATACCTCATAATGCGTTCGGCGGGGTTCTGCATTTATTAAATTCCTGTAATAGTCTGGCATGGGCACAACGTTCTAGCAAAACTGTCCGGTCTTTGATGGCTTTGGGAAAATAATGCATGATATCCATGAATGTTATATAGTAGAGAGTATTCGTTTTCAGAGTGCTGTTTGGACGCATACAGGCGTGTTTATACGAACATACATAATTGGCTGAGAGCTGCTGTAAGTCTCTGTAATGTTTTGTTACATAAAGGTCAATCACACTTCTGTAAAGCTTTCAAGGCATCGCACATGATTCTTCTAGATCTGAAAAACAGTTTCCAGTTGATTAACATCACTCTCTAAATAGGGTAACAGTACGGTTGAGCTATATTCCAGAATTGTGTGGTCAAGATATTTGTATACAGTGCATTTGAGGTCGAATGAGCAGGATTTCAAGTTTCTCTGAGAAAGCCTAGTGTGCTGCTACTTGGTTGACATTGCTATTAACGCGTGGTGACCATTAGAGGACATTAGTAATGATAATGCCAAGATGTGGATTTCCCTTTACCCTTTCCAAGAGTTGATTTCAGCGCTGGTTATTCTACAGATATATCATTCAGTTGTACTAAGTTTCAATCTCCAATTTTCATCTATTATATTAGAAAAAATGAATTTATAATTTTGGATTTCTTAGTGGTCTTGAACATAATTGAGAGACGACAGTCATGTACGAATAGATGTTGTCACCATTGATGGCATAGAGTTCACTTCCGCTGCATTTCTTGGTCTGGATCTTAGGAATGGTCATGATGATCAAGGGTCAGAGATAGTTTTGTACTCGCCTCCAAGGCAGTTCACATAAAAGCGATGAAAAAGTTGCATGTATTCTATGGTCTAGTGACTTGGATTCGGTTCTCAGAGGTGATACAAAACGTTTTGTAGAGACGAATCCCGATTCAAGTGCAAATATTTAAATAGACCTGGATATAACCGATGAGAACAAAATATATAAGGTTATGGATTTCATATTTTATTCCGAATTTCAAATTTTATAAACGGTTCACGTAGCTAAGCTGATAACGAGCAGCATTAATTACGTCTGTGTTTACGACGGAGATGAATCATGGGAATAATGCTTGCTTGTATGCCGAATAATGCTAATGTACCAATGTTTCATTAAAATCACCAAAAGCACCTCATTCAATATATTCATGAAAAAAAAAATACACATCCTTCCAATACGTGCAATTACCTGGGCACGATATCCCAAATAATAACTAGGAGCGACATCAAGTGCAACAATCAACCAAGGCATAGTCAATGTTTATAATATGTTGCTCTCGGGCGATTCACATATTAAACCGAGACAAAATTCAATTGCTGACAAGAATTGCACAAATTCAAACACAGATCTAACATGGACAAATATAAATAGTAATGCTGTTGATCAAGGAAATAGTAATTATGATCAAATATTTGGAATGATCCTGCACTTGGACATTGTCAATTTCAGAATGACAGCATTTATAACTTGATTATCTTATCTGGTTCTAATTATTTATTCGCGTTAGGACCCGTGACATAACAAATGATCTGATTATCATTTCGAGTTGACGTTAATCATCCTGGTTGTCTTTATGATCCAGAAAAAATTCGGTGTTTCATAGATCGTATTACTTAATTAAATAAGAACAGTTTATTTACCTTAGGGGTGAAATCTTAAGAACATTGCTCACATCATCACGTAATTTGAATCATACGGCAAAGTATGCAGGCGATCAATGGACGTTTTTTCTTCACAATTGTGAATCTCATATAATTGCAGTTACTATTATGGTAGCTTCCTACGATATCACAGCTCTTTTGGTATCATGGTAATCGGTTTTCGATAATTTTCTGAATAGCCCCATCTGTAATGTGCTTATCTTATATACACTGTTTGACCATACGTTACTAGTTCTGCATCGCCAATTTCATTTCGGGAAAATGTTGGAACTGATGGTGCGTTTATTAAAAATTCACCCATGAATTTCGCTTTTGCAAATCATGGCCGTGCCCTATTTTCTCAAATAAAACCTATATCTCATAGAAATGGATATCACTGAAACAAAACGGTTATCACGTTTGTCGGCTGATAATGTCCAATGATTTTATGCAAGAGTCAGATTACATAATTTCCATAGTTATCAAGAAACGAGTGATCGAATTTATAGCAACAAATAATTGTCAACATATGTAAGATAATGTTGTTTTTTATGGTGGCTTACGCAATTGACAGGTTTTGATTTAAAAACTTTCGATTTTGTAACCGTTTATTACTTTTCTTTGCAACACCTGGCTTTGTTAAAACAGTCTGTGTTCAACATGTACTTTCATGCTCATATTCGTGTGCCCATTCTCACCGACAATCATGGCGCGTGAGCCTTCAAAAGTGGTTACATATTCATTGTTTTAATTCTCTCAGACACATTGTTGGATGGTATATGTGTCAGAATGAGAGCCACTGAAGGAGCATCCAAGTTACAAACAGATTTACAATTTGTGCAGCATATACATCAATATCCTAACATTAGGACTAGTGTGTGCTATCGTATAAATAACATAAAAAATTGTATTTGCGCGATTTCAGAGTAACTTCCCTTGTTAATCGAAACACTCGAAACACAGAATATAACCTGGAACCTACATGATGCCTGTTTATCGACCATTTCACATGTTATTAGTAAAAATATTCATTCGCATATCTTGCTAAGTCATTACTAATTCGATTGAACTAACACCAATATGATAAGTAAATCGTTATAGAAAATTTGGCAAGTAGTTATAGCCGATTGCGAAATCGTTACAAAGGATTGTCTCCTTCGTGAACTAGTAAGATGGCTGATATAATGGATTACTAAAATGTTATGAATTAATAATAAAACGTCGCATTCGAACTAAAGGATCAAGTACTGCTTGCACTGGAAGATAATAAACAAGATGTAAAACTAATTTGAAAAAAAAAACAAGTTCCAAGTCCAAATTTCTCTAACCCTACCCCAGAGTAATATGACTCTGATGTAGTTCTCTGCAAGGCTAGATATCTCTACAAAGGTAGATTATCATTTAGATAGCATGGGTTCGCCGGCTTCACTCCACCGTTACCACAATGATCCTTCCTTGGGCTTGAACCTTTTCATTCAGAAAAACAGAACGTCCTCTGGTTTCTTTGATTTTAATTATAGCTGATATAGTAAGGGAAGATAATCTTACGGAGTATGCTTGAGTAGATTAGAACAAGAGATCAGAAATGAAAACAAGA